>CM044011.1:38486870-38529370 GCA_024085815.1 Flaveria linearis
CTATAGTAAACATGTTCCACACCATCAAAGATGTTGATCATGCGGTCATTAATCTCATCAACGTTCTCATTTCTAGTGGTCAAGATTGCCCTTGACGTTATGTATTCCGAGGAGTGGCCGTTACTTTCAATGGATGGGAAGATGGGGTCGATGAGTTGTGTCAGTGGCGTTTCTCTGCTGGTGAACGGAATGGTCATGTCCTCCAGGATGCGAATGAATGTTTGCTCTATGGTTGGTTCCGTTCCGTCACCTATTCGTAACAGGAATTTTGAGAACCAAGGATCTGTGATAGCTCTCATGTTAATTGACAAGATCATCTTTTTAGTTAGCATCCAGATTGGTGACATTCGGAGGATAGCATCTACTATTTGTGCTCGTGTCCCTCGTTTAATAACCGGTAGCACTTGCCTCAAGTCTCCTCCCATTACCATTATCTTTCCACCGAATGGGATATTTTTCCCTGTGATATCCTGGAAGGTGTGATCGACCGCCTCTATTGACTGTCGCCTGCACATTGATGCCTCATCCAAAATAATTATTTTGCCATGTTGATTAGTTGAGCCAATCCAATTTGTCTTTTAATGTTGCATATAGAGTTTTTTTCAACGTTAATCGGGATCTTGAACCTAGAATGTGTTGTGCGGCCACCTAGCTTGTTATTGACTGCAACTCCCGATGAAGCTGTTGCCAATGCAATTAATCCACGTGAATGGACCTCAGCGAGTAAGACTTTGTACAAGAATGTCTTGCCTGTTCCACCTGGCCCGTCTATGAAGAACACTCCTGGTCGTTCGCATGAGATGTGGTTCATGATCTCATCAAACACAAGTTTTTGGTCGACATTGAGGGAATCTTTCACATGTAAGTGTGTGGGGTCAACAACTACATTTGACTCCTCCTGTATCTCCCTATGTCGTGTTTGCTGGATGCTTAGTTCGTTTGATATCGTTGGGAGGTCGAAATCTGGTAGTTCCTTACCCATGGACTGCAGGAATGTTCTGATTTATGAAAGAACCACATCCTGGATATGCGTTGTATTCTGAAAAATGGGTTGATGGTCTTCTGCCAGGAATTCGAAATGATCATTCCATAGTTGTCATACGTTGGCAAGTTCGCAGAAGACTAGAATGGTTGCAAATAACCGGCGCAGGGCAGTAGGAAACTAGAAAACAACAGCCTCATCAAGGCTTTGTGATAAGCAGTTGTCATTTTCAATCAATTCCAGTTGAAGAGCTGTTGGGCGAAAGGTCTGGTGTTCCACACCTTTAACCATGCGTAGATGTTGAAACGAAGCAGGACCTCTTACGTTTGTTAGAAGTAGTCGCAGGTAGTATCGTTCCACCTCGGATGGATTTGCAAAAACGATACGACCTTTTTGGGGTTTTTTGATCGACGATTCCAACAGCGGGACCCCACATTCCATGTGAAGTAGGTGGGGAAATCCTTGTACAAATATTTTCTGGCTATTACATTTGGGCTATTTTTTATGAAGAAAGCCGTGAGCAATGTTTGTTTATCCCGCTCTCTATGGAAAAGTTCAGAAAGAACGGTTTGGTCAATATATGTGACTGTGCATTGGTCTGGTAGGTGCAGTTGCAATGCTAGAACGGGCTGGTGGATGGTAGAAAAGAGGAATGAAAAGATATGCCACATTGCCTCAGGTGGTGAGATGTATCGTGCATCCTGAAAGCGTTTTATTTCATTGATGTGGACCTCCTCTGTACCCGGGTCTATGTAATAACCTGTTTGTCATGCCCTTTGTAAATATACTTGAACAAGTATTTCATGGATTTTATGCTTGAGCAAATCTCAACGTTAATATGGCAGTTAAACAACATGAGCAATGTAGGGTTGTATGGAACGACCCATCTATTGTCTAGTGTCTTTCCTTTGACATGGGCACTTATGCCGTTGTTGCGCCTTCGATACAACGGGTACGTGTATTGTCCTTGTGTCGTCTGGTTGTTAAATTGCCTTGGGTAACGAAAGCGACAAAGTTTAGGTTCTCCTTGCATGCATGGGCTGTTGATTCTCAAGTGGCCACAAGGGCCATGAATCATGTGTTTCACAAAGACATCATGCAACTGAAGGTAGGTTTCTATAGGTGGCATTTCAGCGGAGACGAATTTATCGTATTGGTCTGGGGTATTGATTCTGTGTTGGGGGTACATTATAAGTAGGAAATGTGCATGGGGTAGCCCACGTTTTTGAAACTCGAACAAAACATGTTTTTTGAAGAGATGCTCTATTAGGTCCTCCAACTTAGCACGAAAGACTCTTAACACGAGATTAGGACGGTCCTGTGCACTTTATCCTGTTTTTAAATTGTCGGATATCTCAGGCCACTGTGGGTTGCATGTTATTATTAGGAAGAAATCTGGTTTTCCATGTCTTGTACTAATGCCATTGCATCAAGGAAACGGCACGAGGACCACCGATGAAAGATGCCGGTAGTACAATTTGCTTGCCAATTCTACTGGTGTGCGCGTCTCCAGTGTTGACGTAGTTTATGATTCCCTGGTATAATTCTGCTCATATTCTAGGTTGGTTTTTCTCACAGAATTATAAGCGAGAGGTTTTTAGCTTTATGTGGATGTCAACTGTAAACTGTTGGAGCAATCTTCACCCTAGCAAGAGAACGTTATCCGTTGCTCGGGTCTGTAATTTATAGCAGTAGTATTTTCGCATAGAGACGGTGGTTCTACCTCTTCGATTCGTCCATTCTGCACAATGGTAAGGTTAAGAAGGCAATTACTTTGTATGAAATTATATAAGACAGAAGGTTTAGCTTTGTGCCCACTGTCCGTGTCGTCGTACATGGTTTCGTCATATTTGCATGCAACAGGGTCTGCTCCTTGGCGCGGTATACTTAGGTGCCAGCCAGACTCACCATTGGGGAAGAATAAAGGATATGACAATGGGTCATAACAGCCATAGGATGGTTGTATACCCTGTTAGTGTTCAGACCTGCCATGGACAATGATGCTTCTTTTATATAAGGTGATGTTGTCATTGCCCTCCACCCAAATACCCGCCACCTCCGATGTCGTTGGTCGGTTGAAAACACACTGGTCTAGGTCAACAGATGCATTTAGGCTTACTCTATAATTGTCTAATGGGCCCAGTTCTGCGAGGTGTTAAAATGTCAATATGTAACACCCGGATATTTTTAATAGACGAGAAAGAAAGAATAAATGCGAATAGAAAGGGGAAAATGTAATTTAACCTAAGTAGAGGGGTTAGAAGTGTCAAAGGACAAAAAAGAATAAAAATTGGGTACAAAAGGTGGTATGGCCGCCCATATTGGCTGCACATCACCTTTTGCATTTGGAATTTTAGAGAAAGAGCAGAGCTCGGACTTTGAAGGAAGAACAAGAAGAATTCGAATTTAAAGTAAGAATTCTTTGTTTTGAGTTGTTCTTAGTCGGCTTATGCCTTGGTTATATGCTTATGTGTGTCATTGTATGTTCGGGTTGTGTGTTTTAGTGGGTTTTAGGTGTTAGAAACGTCTGAGAAGCTCAAGTGATGGGTTTAAACTCGAAAGCAACTAAGGTGAGTTTCTAGAACCCCTTTTAACATGTTTTCAACTGATTTGGGGATGGAAATGCATGTAAATACGTTTCATAAAAATGGGTTTTATTATCCGAATGTGTATGTATGAATGTGTATGTTTTAGGTGTCAGTTTGGGATTGATTATGATTATGTTCATGTTATAATGTTTAGAATGTTAGTGTTAAGCTTAGATTATGATGTATGCTGCTTGGGGATTGATTTATGTTGATTTAGTGCAAGTTAGTTCCCCATGCGCCTAAACAGTGGCCCATGCGCCTAAACAGTGGCCCATGCGCCTAAACAGTGGCCCATGCGCCCAACGGTCAAAAAACCATCTAAGTGTGCCCAACCGCCTAAATCCCATGCGCCTGAATAGTACCAAACGCCTAGAATTTTGCCATAATGGCTAAGTGTCAGGCCCATGCTCCTGAATAGTGACCATGCGCCTGAATAGTGACCATGCACCCAAAAGGCTCATGCGTCTAAGTGTTGATGACTAAGTGTGAGACCAGACGCCTGCATAGCAGCAATGCGCCTAAACAGGGCAGGAATGGCCAAATAGTGCCCATGCGCCTAAACACTTAGAATTATTTCTGAATTTTTAGGAAAACCAGAATTTTAGGGTTTGACCTTGATTTGACTTATGGGCTATGATTACCCATTCTAAGCATGATTATGGGATGTTTTAGGGTTATGGAATGTATGATTGATGTATGGTATGTATAATGTGTTATCTTTTAATGGTATTTATACGTATTTATTTTATGTTATAAAACACGTTAAACATTTTGTTATAGCTTTACATAGTATGACAAATGAATGAAAGAATGTAAAGAATAACGTAACAAAGTGAAAGATAACAAAGATGAAAAGTAAAACGTAATGAACGAAAGAATGGCTTGCAAGCAAATAAAAGGAGGTGCACGACCATGTTGTCGTTAGCTCAACTGTGATGCGGGTCAATCATTGAGATTGACACGACCCTTTGGTATGCCCTAGGTGACTGGATCAGCTTCGTGCACAATGTTCGTGGTTTAATTACCACAGGTCCAGCATCAGCTTCGTGCACAATGTTCGGGGTATTACCAATTGGTTTGAATGAATGGGAGAGATGACTTTCCCTAGGTGACTGGATCAGCTTCGAGCACAATGTTCGTAGTTTGATTACCACAGGTCCAGCATCAGCTTCGTGCATAATATTCGGGGTATTGTTCATCGATCCATATGAAAGTAAAAGAATGACGTAACGTAAAAACAAAGAAAGAAAGAAAGAAAGAAAGTAAGAAAGTAAAAGAATGATGTAAAGTACGTTACGAAAGAATGAGAACGTAAGTAAGAGAACGTTTATGAAAAGCATGAAATTAAAGAATGCTATGAATATGATGGTGATGAAAAAATGAATGATAATGAAAGCTATTAATAATATTCTCTATTTGTACGTATGATGCATGATTGCGTATGAAAGTAAAGGAAGGTTTTAATGAAAGTAAGGTACTTTATTTATAAAACTAGAACTCACTCAGCAATGCTGACTTTTATGTATTTTCTAGTTGGCAGGTAAGAGTTGCTGAGGATGGCACGGGGCAGCTACTTGGCATTTTTGGGATGACATCCATTAGTATAACGATGACGTTTTTGTGATGTAATGCAATTATAATATTTTCTAACAGTTAACTGTATTGTATTACTTTGCAAAATATGTCATTAATATATATGAAATAGTTTTAATTAATTTCCACTGCGATGTTTTAAATAAATGTATGTCTTATGTGCGATGAATGACCAACTGTGAGGTGCCCAAGAACGGGGCCTTACAAGTTGGTATCAGAGCCAAAGTTTGAGTGAAACGGGTAAAAATTTTCAAAAGAAACCTAAACTTAAACTGAGAATGGGACAAGGGAATGGATGCCAGTCCGAGTAGCTACGTGCCATCAGGTATTTTCTTAGATATTAACCGGTATTATGTACGCATGTTATTTGATCTGTGTGCCCTTAGTAGATTTAGATACTGATGTAGTTAGGATAGGAAATGCTTGGGGTGTGAAGAGTAAAGTAAGTGGCTAATCACAAGTGGCCACTATAATTAGGGACTTAGTATACTTGACATAAACTGAGCTATTACATTGAATGACCGTGCTAGTATTTGAATCTTATAGTGTGTTAGGGGATGGCTGGAGGTAGATCTTCTAAGGCTTCACGAGGCGAAGTACGTGGTGGACGTGGTGCTGGACCACGGGTCATAAGAGGAAGGCCCAGGGTTGAAAAGGTGACCCATGAGAAGCCTGAGACCCCTCATCCTGAGGGTGGTGATGAGAGTGCTAATTTGAAAGCCTCGGTGAAGGAGGCCGTGGTGGAGGAGGTTCATCATGTCATGTAGACGATCTTGCCGCCTGTGGTGACCGAAGTGATTAAAGCTGTTAGGGAAGGAGAAAGGAAGGAGAGGAATAGGTCATCGGGAAGGAGAGAGCAACCGGAGACCGAGACGGTTGTCCCTACTGATGAGGAAGAGGAGGAAGAAGAGCCTGTGCCAGAGGCAGCACGAGGCTGTAACTATGGGGCATTTCAAAGATGCAAGCCCCCTACCTTTGATGGTAATGGCACTGCTGCTGCTGCTCACCGATAGGTGAGGGAGATGGAGGCTATCCTTGAAATTAGCGAGTGCCGGGAAGACCAAAAAGTGAAATTTGCCACTCGTTCATTCGTGGACTCGGCTCTATGTTGGTGGGAGAACATCGTCCAAGCCGATGGTAGCAGGGCGATAGGTAGAATGAGGTGGAGTGAGCTAAAGAAGTTGGTGATCGAGGAGTTCTGTCCTCATCAGGAGTTGGACAAGGTGGAGAGAGAGTTCCTGCAGCTGGAGGCGGGAACCATGACACATCAGCAGTACACCACCAAGTTTAACGAGATGGCACAGCTGGTGTCGGATCAGGTGACGCCCCTGTCATGAAAGATCAAAAGATACATCCAGGGCTTGCCGGCGGATATCCGTAGGCACATGATCGCCGCCCAACCGAGTACGTTTAGGTTGGTGGTTGACTTGGCTAGGACATCATATGACGAGAGGGAGGTGATGGTGGTTGAGAAGAAGAAGACTGGTGGTGATGATCGGAATTGGAACCGGCAACGGTTTGGGAGTGGTGGCTTTACCCCGAATAATAAGAAGGCGAGGGTGGATGATCGACGGGTGGTTGCAACAGGATCGGGGATGAAGAAGTGCGGTAAGTGTGGGAAGGAGCATGCTGGTGAGTGCAGGCTGGGGCTTAATGTTTGTTCAAGTGCGGGAAGCCCGACCACATCTCTAGAGATTACAGAGCAGCGAGGTGCTTCAACTATGGTGAAGTAGGCCACTTGAGCTGGGAGTGCAAGAAGCCAAGGGCAGAGAGTTCCGGGGCGGGGAAGAAGACCGGAACTAAGGAGAAGAGGGCAAGCGCCAGGGCATTCACAATGACCAGGGAGGAGGCTAGGACAGACCCCGATGTTGTGTCAGGTATGTTTCTAGTAAATCAAACTTTTGCTTCTGTGTTATTCGATTCTGGTGCTAGTAGAAGTTTTATTTCTACTGCTTTTTGTGATAAGTTATCTGTTAGCAGTAGAAGTATTAACGATCCATTTAATATAGAAACTGCTATTGGTAAGTCCACTAGAATTACTGATGTGATAGAGGACTGTGCCATAGAAATAAAAGGTCATAGGTTTGCTGCTAAGTTAATGTGATGCCCCTAGGTGGATTTGATGTAGTACTAGGGATGGATTGGTTAGCAACCTATGAAGCGAACATCGTCTGTCGAAAGAAGATGATTAGACTGATAGCGCCTGACGGGAGTTTGGTGACGATATACGGTGATCGAGTTACGACAATTCTGAAAGTGATTTCGATGGCGGTGGCGGGAAAGTGCATGAGGCGTGGATGTGGTGCTTATTTGGCCTATGTGAAGGATGTGGACTCGTCAATACCGCAATTGTCCGATGTACCGGTGGTGTGCGACTTTTCCTATGTGTTTCCAGAGGACTTATCAGGTGTGCCACCGGACCGCGAAATCGAGTTTCAAATTGACTTGATACCCGGTGCTCAGCCTGTAGCTAAGGCACCGTATCGGTTGGCTCTGACTGAGATGAAGGAATTAATGGAGCCACTGCAGAAGTTGCTTGATAAGGGTTCATTAGACCGAGTATCTCTCGTTGGGGTGCTCCGGTCTTGTTCGTGAAGAAAAAGGACAGTAGTATGAGGATGTGCATCGACTACCGTGAGTTGAACAAGTTGATGGTGAAGAATCGGTATGCATTATCGAGGATTAATGACTTGTTTGATCAGCTCCAAGGTGCCAGTTAGTTTTTGAGGATAGATCTTCGATCTGGCTACCATCAATTGAAAGTGAATGAGCAAGACATTCCTAAAACAGCTTTTCGCACGCATTGTGGACACTACGAGTTTCTCGTTATGTCCTTTGGTTTAACAAACGCGCCAGCTGCCTTTATGGACTTGATGAACCGAGTGTGTCGGCCAATGTTGGATAAATCAGTGATTATGTTTATTGATAATATCCTGATTTATTCGAGAAGTGAGGAAGAACATGCCGGCCACGTACGCGAAGTATTGGAGACATTGAGAAAGGAAAAGTTGTATGCCAAATTCTCCAAGTGTGCTTTTTGGTTGCGTGAGGTGCAATTCTTGGGTCATGTGGTAAATCCCGAGGGGATTATGGTGGACCTGGCAAAGGTTGAGGCCGTGATGCAATGGAAGTCTCCAAAGACGCCATCCGAGATTCATAGCTTCTCGGGGTTGGCGGGCTACTACAGGAGATTTATTCAAGACTTTTCCAAGATAGCCTCACCTTTAACCAAATTGACCTGTAAGGATGTGAAGTTTGTATGGGGTCAAGATCAGGATAAGGCTTTTGAAGAGTTAAAGATGAGGTTAACTCAAGCTCCTGTTTTATCCTTACTCGAAGGACACGAGGACTTAGTAGTCTATTCGGATGCTTCTTAATCGGGGCTAGGTTGCGTGTTGATGCAATGTGGAAGGGTGATAGCCTACGCGTCCCGACAGCTGAAGATCCACGAAGTCAACTACCCTACACACGATTTGAAGTTAGCAGCTATGGTTTTTGCCTTGAAGATTTGACGGCACTACTTATACGGGACGAAGTGCACCATCTTCACTGACCATAAAAGCTTGAAGTATTTCTTCAAGCAGAAAGGCTTGAATATGAGGCAGAGGCCTTGGTTGGAGCTCATAAAGGATTATGATTGCGAGATTCATTACCATCCAGGCAAGGCCAACGTGGTGGCAGATACCCTTAGCCGAAAAGAGAGACCCGAGCCGATTCGGGTTAAAGCTTATCAGTTGACTATGACCTCTGATGTGATAAAAAAGGTCAAGGAGTTTCAAGATGAGGCTTTGAAAGAAGATCATCTTAACTCTGAAAGGATGAAAGGTCTATGTTGGACCAAAAGAACCAATAAGCCAGATCAGAAAAACCTTTAAGTCCCACAGACATCATAAGAACTGAAGAAGACTACATCAGCTGAAGACAAAGTCTGAAGACAAGTACTGAAGACAAAGTCTGAAGACAAGTACTGAAGACAGTCTGAAGACAAGTACTGAAGACAAAATCTAAAGACAAGTACTGAAGACAAAGTCTAAAGACATCAGCTGAAGACAAAGTCTGAAGACCAAGTCTTCAGAGGTTGTCACAACAGCTGAAGTAGTACTCCTCAGTAGTTGTGATGGTTTACTTTTCAGTAGTTGTCTTTATCAGTTTCAGTAGTTTGTAATCAGTAGTTTGTAATCAGTAGTTCAGTAGTTTGTTTTCAGTAGTTATGGTATTAGTTAATACTTAGCTTCTTTTGTAAGAAGATGTCCTCAGATGTTGTAGACATCTTCAGTAGTTTTAGTTATTTTCAGTTGTTTATGTAAAACGGTTAGATGTCACTATCAGGTGACATCTGCTGACGTCACCTTCCTCTATAAAAGGAAGGTTGACCTAATTTTGTAATTACCGAAGCTTGCGTATGAATGAAAACATTCTCTTTTGCAGAAAACTTTCTCTCTTTATGACCGTACTGTTTCATTGAATATCCTTTGTGTTCTTGCTTAAATTTCGTCTAATTCCCATACTATTCCGCTACAAATCATAACCTAATTGATCAAATTAGATCTTAGATCCCTTCAAATGGTATCAGAGCTGGTTAATCATTGATCGATTTAACAATTGATCATTGAAACTGCTCTTTTGATATCTAAGTTTGATCGAATTAGCAAATTTACAAGAATTGGTTATAGAGTTTGATTTTCTGTTGCTTCTGGTGAATTAATTTGAGATTCTACGTATTTAAAATAGAGTTGTTGAGTTTTGAGCTAGATTTGTTAAACTTACATTGAATTGATTTGAATATGTGAAAATGACTACACCAACAAATGATCCTCACAATACTGGCTCCTCAACAAAGTATCCGATGCCTGTTAGGAGCGAATATAACATATGGCAACGCCGAATGCTCCATCACCTGTCTATCAATAGCACAGGATGTTGGAAGTCTATGGTTCATGGACCATACAAGCCTATGGTGAGTCTTCCGGAGAAGAATGAGATGGTTCCGAAGAAACCAGAACAGTATTCGGATGAGGATCTAAAACTGTTTGAAATTGATGCTAAAGCCCATGGAATTCTGGCCATGGCGCTGCCAAATGAAATCTATTCAGGACTTATGCATCATGAAACTGCTCATGACCTCTGGGTTGCTCTGAAGGAACAATTTGGAGGAACTGATGAGGTTTTGGAAAACACTAGCGAAATCCTTGCCCAGCAATATGAGACATTCTCTCATAGAAAGGGTGAGTCTCTGACTCAAAAGTTTGAGCAATTTTCCTGTTTGATATCTGAGTTGAAAATGGTTAAACAGGAATATTCAAACAGCTAGATGAACAACAGATTCCTCAGATCCCTGCCTGAGAGATGGGACACATATACTATTGTCATATGCTCCAGTGCAAATCTGGACACTTTATCTCTCACCCAACTTCATGGGAAACTGTTGACATTTGAACGAGAGATAGAACAGAAAAGGAAACTGTCTTCATCTGGGAAGCTTACTGATGAATTTGTACCAGGAAATACTGCACTGGTCGGTCAGGAGTCAGAGTATGCTGCATCAGAAGGTTCATATGATGAGCATATTGATTTCTCTACAAACAGTGGAGAACATGCTTTTGTTGGTGTTGATAGTAATTCAGGTGGTAGTAGTGATAATTTGTGCTTTTTGATGGATGATTTAAAAGGAATTTCAGATGATGATCTGGAAGAGATGGATATTTTGAACCAAATGGTAATGATCAATATCAGATCTCAAAAGTTCTACAAAAGGACTGGTCGGAAATTCCCATGTCTCTCTGGCAAAACCAAGGTTGGTTTTGACAAGAGCAAGTTGAGGTATCACAAGTGCCATAGACTTGGACACTTTGCAAGAGAGTGTAGATCATCTGGATCTAACTCATCTGTACCCTTTGTGACATTCCCAAGTAATAGCTCACAAAACAAAAGGTAACATTCCACCAGTTCTGGTCATCCTTCACAAGTTCAATCATCTCCTGCATATTTTGTCCCTCAAGGTCCTATGCCATATCCTTATCCCTGTTTTTACATGCCTCAATCCAATCAGGTTCAAGTACCCACAGCTCAACAAACATCTGCCCTACCTGAGCCTCAACTATCTCAATCAAATCAACAATCTCAATCTCAACCACAACAAAGCTTTTTCACCCCTGGAGTTGTTGACTGGAGCAGCTTACCAGATGATCTTTCTGGTTATCATGAACAACTGTTTTCTGGTGCTGGTCAACATGGTGGTGAAAACCCTTTTGGAAATCTTGCTCTTATGGCCCTGGAGTCTACTGATGGTTCATGCTCAAATGCTTCTACATCACAGGTACCACAGGTATCTTCAGAGGCTAAAGCCAAGTTGTGTTCTGAGTCATGCATAGCTACCTTTGCCTCAATTAGAGAAGCAAATGTAGCTTTAATCAATAAAAATCTTGAGCTAGAGAAAGTGATTTCCAAAAGAAAAGCTGAGTTTGAGTCGGTTTTAAATGAAAAAGATGATGAGATTTATAAATTAAAATGTCAAATCACTGATGAAAAGGCAAAGTTAGAAGTCATCTTAGAGAAATACAAGGATCTCAAAGAAACACTTGCAGATACCCAGATAGAGTGTGAACGCTGGGTAACATCATGCAAGGGGTTTGAAATGCTTCTCAACAAATAAACAGCTTCAAATGTGAAGTTTGGGATTGGTTATAATCACACTGCTCCTCCTACAGATTTTACTCCCAAATTAGAAGTAGAATCTGAAGGAGAAAGCAATGACCAATCCATATCATCATGTGTCTCACCCTCTAGTAATGAACCAAAATCAGAGGATGAAGTCAGTATTAGCACCTCAGCAAATCAATCAGCTGATGGTTCCAATACTGACAAACACATGATCAGGAGAAAGCTGATCACTTCAGGTGTTGTCTCATAAAGTACTCAAAGTACTGAAGGGCAAGTCACAACACCTGAAGAACAAATCAAACCTATTGAGAACAAAAATGGTTTGACAACTGCTGAAGAGTCTATCAGGAAGTCCAAAAGTACTGATAGAAAACTTCTGAAGAACAAATCTTCAGTAGTTAAGAATCCGTCAGTACTTAATATAAGTACTGAAAGGAAGAAAGTACTGAAGAACAAACCTTCAGTAGTTTCATCTTCTTCAGTAGTTGATCAACTGAAGATGAAGAAAAAGCCATGTGAAATATGTGGCTTATTCAATCATCTCACTGATGACTGTTGGTACAGAAAGGGTTCAAAATTCAATAAAGATAAGAACACCAAAAAGAAAATTAATAAAATGAAAAATGAATTTGAAACCAAGTTTGTACCAGAGGCATCTCAACCTGAAAACCCAAATTCCTTAAAGAAATCAAAAAAGAAAGAAGGGGTTTATCAGGAAACAGCTGAAGGTGGTCAATGGATTCCTAATGGAATACCAAAACAACAGACCAAGTCTGTGTCTGTCAAAAGTGAGGAAATGGTGAAACACAGGAACCAATCAAACACAAGAACTTATGTGTCTGATGAACTGAAAGCTTTAGCAAACAATCAGACACAACTTGTTATGATGGTTCAACATCTGTTGGGGAGAGTCAACCAAATAGATGTACCTGTGATTAAACCACAGAAAAGTAAAACCAAGACAAAATTAAAGGACTCCTTTTCCACACCATCTCCACTTCCACAGGTTGTTAATCATGACAAACCAGTTAGTGTAAAATCATTTGATGAGAATAGACCCAAAACCAAAATGGTTTGGGTCTCAAAAACTAACTAGTTTCTTTTGACAAATGCAGGATTCTTCAGCATGCCAAAGAAGCATCTGGTATGTGGACAGTGGAGGATCCATGCATATGACAGGGAGCGGTTCTCTTCTTAATGACTACTCTGAAGGAAAGAAGGGATTTGTTTCTTTTGGTAATGATGCTAAAGGTTACATCATCGGCAAAGGCTTTGTTTCAAATAGTGAAATAAGGTTTGATGATGTCAACCATGTGGAGAATCTCAAGTACAATCTCTTGAGTGTCAGTCAGATGTGTGATAAAGGTCATGTTGCCCTTTTCACCAATTAGAACTGCAGGATTCTGTCATCCAAAGTTCTGAGTCTGATTGACAAGGTATTGGATGAATATACTCTCTTGAAGGCCAACAGGACAGGAAGAGTATATGCCTTAGATTTATCAAACAAAATTGATCTAAAAGGCCATCCTTGCCTGTTCTCAAAGGCCTCTCCTCAGGAATCTAAACTATGGCACAGAAGGCTTGGTCATGTGAATCTTAAAAACATGAACCAGCTGATCCATCATGGTTTAGTGAGAGGATTGCCAATGAAGGAGTTCAAATGTGATGACAACTGCTCTGCTTGTTTAAAAGGGAAGCAACACAAAGTATCTTTTCCTCTAATAGAAGAGCCAAAGTCTACTGCCTGCTTGCAATTACTGCATATGGATTTGTTTGGTCATGTAAGAGTGATGAGCATGGCAAAGAAGAAATACTATTTGGTAATTGTGGATGATTACTCCAGATTTGTATGGACTTTCTTCTTGCATTCAAAAGATGAAGCTGCACAAGCCATTATATACTTTGTGTTGTATGTTGAAAAACAGTATTCCCTTCCAGTCTAGTGCGTGAGGAGTGATAATGGCACAGAATTTAGAAACCACACACTTGATGAATTCTACTTGTCTAAGGGAATCAAGAGGCAGTATAGCATTCCAAGAACTCCTGAACAAAATGGAGTGGTGGAAAGAAAGAACAGGACACTTATTGAAGCTGCTAGGTCAATGTTGGCTGATTCTGGTTTGCCACTAACCTTTTGGGCTGAAGCTGTCAACATAGCTTGCTATGTGCAGAATAGAGTCTCAGTAAATCAGAGGCTGATAAAGACTCCTTATGAAGTGTTACATCATTTGGCCCCTCTGATTTCATTCTTTAGAGCATTTGGGTGTCCCTGTTACATTCTTAACACAAATAATCCACTTCAGAAGTTTGAATCAAAGGTGGATGCAGGGTACTTTGTTGGGTATTCATCCACTTGCAAGGCATACAGAGTTTTTAACTGCAGAATAATGATAATTGAAGAGACCTTGCATGTGAAGTTTAATAAATCTCCAAAGGACAAAATCCCACAAAACCCTGTGGAGTTATTTGATTTGGACATACTGTAATATGTTCCTTATCAGTCTCCAACTGTTGCAGTTCCTGAAAATCCTTCACCTCATGCAAACAGTTCTTCATCTGGTGGTGCTGCTCATGATGATGATGCCAGTACTCACCTTTTCAAGTTTAGTGCTCAACTGCCTGAGTCATCTAAACCTGATGTTCCTATAGCTTCAGCAGCTCCATCCACAACAAATGCTGATGAGATCTCTGCATCATCTATTTCATTTGAATTGCCATCTCCTTCATGGTTTCAAGAGTCTGAATCAACATCTGTTGCTGCTGAATCTCCTGCAAACACTTGCACAGATCTTATTGTCAATCAAGAGCTGAAGAATCACCTAATGTCTCAAATCATTGGTGATATCAATGCTGGAGTTTTAACCAGAAGTCAATTGTCCAATTTCTGCTTCTATGCTCTCTTCATCAGTCAGGAAGAGCCAAAGAACTATCATGTTGCTTTAAGAGACAATGGATGGGTTGAAACCATGCAACTTGAACTTCTTCAGTTTAAAAAGCAGCAAGTGTGGGACCTGGTTCCTCTACCCCAAGGTAAGTGTGCAATAGGCATTAAATGGGTGTTTAGGAATAAAACTGATGAAAAAGGTCAAATTGTCAAGAACAAGGCCAGACTGGTTGTACAGGGATTTTCACAAGAAGAAGGTATTGATTATGATGAAACCTTTGCCCCTGTAGCCAGACTGGAGGCAATCAGATTGTTCTTAGCTTATGCTGCTTTCCATAATCTTAAAGTTTTTCAAATGGATGTCAAAAGTGCATTTTTATATGGTAAAATAAAAGAAGAGGTTTATGTGTGTCAACCACCAGGTTTTGAAGATAATAAACATCCTGATTGGGTGTATAAGCTTGATAAGGCTCTGTATGGGTTAAAACAAGCTCCTAGAGCATGGTATGAAACACTATCTAATTTTTTTTCTTAAAAATAATTTCACTAGAGGCTCCATAGATAAAACTTTATTCATAAAGAAAGTAGGACAACATAAGCTACTTGTTCAAATTTATGTAGATGACATCATTTTTGCATCCTCTGATCCACAGTTTGAAAGAATTGATCTGCCCAAGATACATATTAAATTGATGTGGCTAGTGTGATATGATCCAAGTCGGGTCATACCCAATAACAAGCCAAACAAACACCGATAAATATTTATTTGTTGATAAGATCACACAAATAAATATTAGCACAAATTTAGAAACCGGCTTTTCTAAATTCATTGCTTTTGTAAATGAACAAGATTATATATATATATATATATATATATATATATATATAGATAATTTGTTCATAAGATATTATTTGTTACATTGCTTAAATAAGTTAAACAATGACATATAATAGTGTGTAAAATCTATAAAATTAAAATGGTTTAATTTTATAAAAATTCAAATTGCAAGAATGTTAATTTTATAAAGTTTATAAAATTGGAGGGAAGACATAAAGGGGGCAAAGATTCGGCCACCCATAATGTCTTGGGAAGTTGTTTGTGTTGCTTTTAATACATGCAATAACTCCACTAACTCATGCTTGCATTTTGATTCTTCTTACACACACAAAACACAAGAGCAAACATTCTCTATCTCTCTCTCTTTCTCACGGGGTTTTGAAAGGAAAAAAGAGCAGAATTTTCAGCTCTTAATCTAAGGATTATTGGCTGGAAATCAAGAGCAAAAGAGAAGTTTCAAGTTGGTGTTGCATAGCCTAGCATAGAAGGTGTTTGAAGAAGCTTGGGGTACAACCTCTTGAGAACTTCTCCATTGAAGTTTCAGCCACAAACATCATCATCCTCACTTCTTATTTTCGGATTAAGGAAGCTACAAAGGTTGTAGAATCTTAACTATCTAGTGTTCTTTAATTGTATGCATTGTGTATAAAGATCCATGGCTTGGGGTTCTTTGTTAAAAATGGTTTAACAACTATCTTAGTAACATGTTTTAAAATATAATTCCGCTGCGTTTTCATATAAACAAGTTGTATGAAGCTTTGATAAACATATTAAAACCCCATCAATGGCATCAAGAGCCACTTATACATATGCATACATATATTACACTAACTAATTCATTTTTTTTGGTGCTTGACACCACAAAACCGTGAATTAGTGGGCTGAAAAATGACCCCTTTTTGATGTTTTAAAGATCTTACTTTATGCATGTAATGATCTTTAAAAATCTAGATCATAAGATGTTTGCTTGTTTGGACAAAACCCATATGTTCTTGGTTAATGTTGGCCAAGAAAATGGGTCAAAAGGGGCTGCTCAAAACCGTGAGCTATGATATGATTTAATATGTTGTTTGTTGATTATGCATAACAAAGCCTTGACCATATGGATTGATTGATTGATTGGTTGTCTAGTTATATTCATTTGGGCATGTAATAATTTATCTTTGGTTTCAAGTTTTTGTTTTGTAATCTATTCATTCATATGGTTTGTAATAAATAGATTAGGAGTTTTTCTTTACTAGAAAAAATGTATTAGGATACATATTTTGTAAAGGATGCTCAAGATCAAGACTTGAAGAAAAGATAAGACAAAGAGGATGCTTGAAGATGTGGTTTCAAGTGGGAGTCCCTTTGGTCAACCATGTGTCATGATTCTTAACCCTTAGGACATGACCATTTGACACACTTGTTTTGGCTAAACAAGTGTGATCAACTTAGTTATGCTTTGTTATGCATATATATGAATGTTTTGTTTATGTTTGGTTGAATGCATATGATGATGTTTGTTTTGAATATTTGGATGTGATTAACAAACCGTCAACTAAAACAACAATAAACAAGTAATTGGTTCTCAAATCATTAAGCATAAATAGAATAGTTCTATAAAAGGAGTTAATGGTTTACAAAATAAAATGGGTTTTATTTAAAGGAACCAATAGGGTACCATATGGTTGAATGCATACAATCATATGGTACATAGACTTTTCTAAACAAGAATTGTGAAATTGTAAATCCCTTTTGAAAACAAGTTAAACACCATCCTTTTACACAACACTTAGGTTACTTGCAAACTCTTAGTGGGATAAAGGTCACCTAACCACTTTGAGGGAACTTGTAACTTGAGGTGAGAATACCATGTTTGTGGGATAAAGGTCACCTAACCACTTATGTAGTAAAATCACATGTGTGTGTAAGTAGGACAACTTGATTTGTAAAATATATTGAATGGATCACCTAAAATATGTTTTTACAAAAGGTGTTGATGGGATAAACATGCCGTTATAAACATAAGATGTTCAAACGATCCCATACCATTAGAAGTTACAATAGGTTGTAATTGTCATTTATGACTACCTTGTTTATTTAAATAATGGGATAAAGGTCACCTAACCAATATTTAATTATAACGTTGGATTCTAAAATTTTATTTATTAATGGTCTATGAGACATAAAGGGTATTGATAAATGAAATATAATTATATCAACGATTACTAATGGAACTTTGTAAAATCTTGTAGATGGCCGACAACAACAATGCTAATAATGATGTACCAAACCAAAACAACCAATCCCTAAGGGCGATCCTTCAAAGGGATCGTCTAACACCTAACAATTTCATGGATTGGTACCGCAACTTGAGAATTGTTCTCAAACAAGAAAAGCGGGCCTACATCCTTGATGACCCCATCCCCGATGAACCTGACGAGGAAGATGTGGAAGCGTATAATGATTGGGTTAGATATGTGGAAGACTCCGTCCAAGTCTCTTGCCTAATGTTAGCAAGTATGACACCCGAACTCCAAAAGGAGTATGAGCTCCATGGAGCTTATGACATGATCACTCAATTGCGGGAAACGTTCCAGCAACAAGCTAGAGTGGAGCGCTACGAAACGGTTCAAGCGCTTAATGCATGTCGGATGGAGGAATCCCAATCAGTTTCATCTTATGTTCTTAAGATGAAAAGCCACATCGACCGCCTTCAAAGGCTAAATTGTCCCGTCTCAAAAGAGTTGGCCACGGATTTGATCCTTAATGGCCTAACTAAAAGGTTTAAGGCATTCGTCATGAACTACAATATGAACGGATGGGACAAGAGCATAAATGAACTTCATTCTATGCTCAAATCAGCTGAGGCGGGAATGGGTAAAAGGGTTTTACCCGTTCTCACCATAAGTGAAGGTGGGAAAAAGAGAAGGTCTCTACCCCCTCCTAAGGCAACTGTTGCCAAAGGAAAGGGGCATGTTGGGGGAAAGGGGAAGATGGCTGTTAGGGCGCAACCTCCAAAGCCCAAGGAGAAGAAGCAAAAGGTTGCCGTGAACGACCCATGCTTCAAATGTGGTGAGATAGGGCATTGGATGAGAAATTGTCCAGTCTATCTCAAAGAGTTGAGAGAAAAGAGGGATGCGGGGCAAACCTCAGGTATAATTTACATGATACATGTTGAGCTGAATGTTATTTCTTCTAACACATGGGTATTAGATACCGGGTGTGGAACTCACATTTGTAATTTATTGCAGGGGTTCAGAAGAAATGAGCATTATGCAAAAGGGGAAATAAGTCTCTTCATGGGCAATGGTGCAAAGGTTCACGTGGAAGCCCAAGGAGACTACATTTTGAAGCTTCCAAGTGGTTTGGAAGTTATTTTATGTAATGTATTATATGCTCCTAGTTTGACTAGGAACATAATTTCTGTTTCCCGTTTAAGACAATATGATTATGATTTCAAGTTTGTTGACAATGATATTCATGTTTCTTTAAATCATGTATTTTATTTTAAGGCTATACCTTGTAATGGCATTTATGAATTAGTTCATGAAAACACAACATATGATAGCTCTATATACCAAGCAACCACCAAAAGACTCAAATTAGATTTAAGTGATACCTACCTTTGGCATTGTCGTCTTGGTCATATAAACAAGAAACGTATACAAACGCTTCAAAAGAATGGTCTTTTAAAAACAAATGAATGTGATTCATTTGATATATGTGAATCTTGTTTACAAGGAAAAATGACTAAGGCACCCTTTAGTGGAACTAACGAAAGGGCGAAAGATTTATTAGGTATCATACATTCGGAAGTATGTGGTCCTTTTAAGCCAATGACTAGGAATGGTGAGAGATACTTCATTACCTTTACCGACGATTATAGTCGCTATGGGTATGTGTACTTATTAAGGCACAAGGATGAAGCTTTTGAAATATTCAAAATCTTCAAGAATGAAGTAGAAAATCAACTCAACAAATCAATTAAAGTTCTCCGTACCGATAGAGGCGGTGAATACCTAAGTGATGTTTTTCAAGATCATCTTAGGATTTGTGGGATTGTCTCACAACTCACTCCACCTGGAACACCACAACATAATGGTGTGTCTGAGAGGAGGAATCGAACCCTATTGGATATGGTTCGATCTATGATGGCTAGAAGCACATTGCCTCTATCATTTTGGGGTTTCGCTTTGCTCTCCGCGGCCCGTATTTTGAATATGGCCCCAACCAAAAAGGTGGAAAAGACACCTTTTGAGATATGGCATGGAAGAGTTCCATCCCTATCATACTTAAGGGTCTGGGGTTGTGAGGCTTATGTTAAGACTCCCACCCCAAACAAATTAGATGTCCGATCCACCAAGTGTATCTTTGTTGGATATCCTAGAGATTCTATGGGATATTATTTCTATGACCCACTGGAACAAAAGGTGTTTGTTGCCAGAAAGGGCGAGTTCTTAGAAACAAAGTTCCTTATGGAAGGAACTAGCAGTAGAACAGTGGATCTTGAGGAGGATCAAGATTCGCAGCCCGATGCACGTTTGGTTGAAACTAGCACTCAACATAAGGATGTTGAGAATGATCAAGCGGTTGATCAATACACATAAAACGTCCGCAGAAGTGGTAGAACTAGTAATCCACCTGAAAGATACGGATTTTTCATGGATGGATGCTGCGTGGTAGATTCAGATGAACCAACCACATATCATGATGCAGTGTCCAATTTGGATTGTGACAAATGGCTTGAGGCCATGAACGTTGAGATGCAATCCATGTATGACAATCAAGTTTGGGAACTTGTTGTACCACCTCTTAATTCCAAAGTAGTTGGAAGTAAATGGGTTTTCAAGAAGAAAACCGATATGCATGGAAACTTGGATACTTACAAAGCTAGACTTGTAGCAAAGGGTTTCACTCAAACTCAAGGGGTTGATTATGATGAAACCTTCTCACCTGTTGCAATGCTAAAGTCTATAAGGATATTGTTTGCCATAGCTGCTCATTATGACTATGAGATTTGGCAAATGGATGTCAAAACCGCTTTCCTAAATGGATATCTTGAGGAAGATGTCTATATGGTTCAGCCTGAAGGTTTTGTTGATCCAAAACATCCTGATAAAGTATTCAATTAAAGAAATCAATCTATGGATTGAAGCAAGCATCGAAAAGCTGGAATCACCGTTTTGATGAGGAGATAAAGAAATTTGGCTTCATCAAAAACGCTGATGAGGCTTGTGTGTATAAGAAGGCTAGTGGGAGCATAATAACCTTCCTAGTATTGTATGTTGATGACATACTACTATTTGGAAATGACATCCCAACCTTGGAAGGTGTAAAAACCTGGCTTGGAAGTTGTTTTTCCATCAAGGATCTTAGTGAAGCTGCCTATATTCTGGGAATAAAGATCTATAGGGATAGATCAAGGCGGCTGATTGGTTTGAATCAAAGTGCATACATTGACAAAATCTTGAAAAGGTTCAAGATGGAAAACTCTAAGAAAGGTAGTGTACCTATTCAAAGAGGGACAATATTGAGTACGACTCAATGTCCAAGCTCAAAGGAGGAGCAAAATAGAATGAAGGCAATCCCATATGCATCTGCTATAGGATCTATCATGTATGCAATGATATGCACTAGACCAGACGTGTCATGCGCTTTAAGCATGACAAGTAGATACCAGCAAAATCCTGGTGATAGTCATTGGATGGCTGTCAAGAACATTCTGAAGTACCTAAGGAGGACCAAGGATATGTTCTTGATCTACGGGTCTGGTGAAGAGGAACTCGTAGTAAAAGGTTACACAGACGCGAGTTTCCAAAGCGATCGAGATGATTCACGATCTTAATCAGGGTACATCTTTATTCTGAATGGCGGAGCTGTTTCTTGGAAAAGCTCAAAGCAAGAAGTCGTAGCGTTGTCCACTACAGAGTCAGAATACGTCGCCACTTCAATGGAAGCACAGGAAGCTGCATGGCTGAAGAAATTCATAGCCGATCTAGGGGTAGTCCCTTCCATTCAGGATCCCCTAGAGATCTTTTGTGACAACGAGGGTGCGATTGCTCAAATCAAGGAACCTCGTGCTCATCAAAAGACTCGGCACATTGAACGGAGATTCAACTACATAAGGGATGAAGTTGAAAAAGGAAAGATATGTATTCGTAAAGTCCACACTGATAAAAACATTGCGGATCCACTCACAAAGCTCCTTGAAAGGGCAAAGCATGAAGGCCATGCTTGTGCCATGGGACTTAGATATTCAAGTGACTGGGTTTGATGTTGTATTTAGTATTTAGATATTAGAACTTGTGTTATTTGACTTAATTATAATGTTATAATTTTCATTTGTTCTTCTATTTTAGCATGTTTAAATCCGTGAATAAATAAGTTATTCTAAACGTCCGTAGTCGATCATACTTGTGGGAACAATTATGAATGTAAGACTATAACGAAATTGGATTGGTTGATATTCATAAGGTATGAATATAAAGCAAGAGGTTGCTACCAAGGTTCATTGATATCTATGGGATATAGATATTGGACTGACCCGCTCTCAATTATTTCTGCATGGAATCTTTGTGATTAGTCATAAGAGATATTGAGTAAAGGCGAATATCATTGTATCCTCAGACCTGAGATACATATTGGGTCTTGATATTCACCAAGTATTGTACTTTGACTTAGTACTTTGCTGTTCTGAAAATTGGCAGTACATAAGGCTGTGTTCAGGTATGATATGAGGTGATTGTGAGAGACGTATGTAGTCAAGATGGGATTTGTTCCTCTTATTCGTTGAGAGTTAGATGTCTAAGGCCTATTAAAGTTAAATCATCGGAGAATGACAATTCTATGTCTCTTGGATTTAACATGACATCTGAAACGAAAGGATAGATGATTAATTCACCTAAAACATATTCAAGTAAGGAACTTGAAAAGGATGATGTTATTGAATGGCACTTAGTCATATACATTAGGGGTAGCAAACCGTTGCTAGGCGTTATTTGCTGCTTGCATCAATTTTCTATGAATCTTGTGCAAGTGGGAGATTGAAAGAATTGATCTGCCCAAGATACATATTAAATTGATGTGGCTAGTGTGATATGATCCAAGTCGGGTCATACCCAATAACAAGCCAAACAAACACCGATAAATATTTATTTGTTGATAAGATCACACAAATAAATATTAGCACCAATTTAGAAACCGGCTTTTCTAAATTCATTGCTTTTGTAAATGAACAAGATTATATATATATATATATATATATAGATAGATAGATAATTTGTTCATAAGATATTATTTTGTTACATTGCTTAAATAAGTTAAACAATGACATATAATAGTGTATAAAATCTATAAAATTAAAATGGTTTAATTTTATAAAAATTCAAATTGCAAGAATGTTAATTTTATAAAGTTTATAAAATTGGAGGGAAGACATAAAGGGGGCAAAGATTCGGCCACCCATAATGTCTTGGGAAGTTGTTTGTGTTGCTTTTAATACATGCAATAACTCCACTAACTCATGCTTGCATTTTGATTCTTCTTACAGACACAAAACACAAGAGCAAACATTCTCTATCTCTCTCTCTTTCTCACGGGGTTTTGAAAGGAAAAAGAGCAGAATTTTCAGCTCTTAATCTAAGGATTATTGGCTGGAAATCAAGAGCAAAAGAGAAGTTTCAAGTTGGTGTTGCATAGCCTAGCATAGAAGGTGTTTGAAGAAGCTTGGGGTACAACCTCTTGAGAACTTCTCCATTGAAGTTTCAGCCACAAACATCATCATCCTCACTTCTTATTTTCGGATTAAGGAAGCTACAAAGGTTGTAGAATCTTAACTATCTAGTGTTCTTTAATTGTATGCATTGTGTATAAAGATCCATGGCTTGGGGTTCTTTGTTAAAAATGGTTTAACAACTATCTTAGTAACATGTTTTAAAATATAATTCCGCTGCGTTTTCATATAAACAAGTTGTATGAAGCTTTGATAAACATGTTAAAACCCCATCACAGTTGTGTTATGCATTTACAAAACTGATGCAACAAAAGTTTGAAATGAGTGCCATGGGAGAATTACAGTTCTTTCTGGGTTTGCAAATCAAACAAAGAACTGATGGAACTTTCATTCATCAGTCAAAATATACAAAGGATCTTTTGAAAAAGTTTGATTTACAAAATTATAAGCCCTGTTCTACTCCTATGAGCACCACCATACTGATCAGAAAGGTAAAGCGGTTGACAAAACCTTTTACAGATGTATGATTGGTTCTTTGATGTACCTTACAGCTTCTAGACCAGACATAATGTTTGCAACTTGTGTCTGTGCTAGATTTCAGGCTGCACCTAAAGAATCCCATTTGATTGCAGTCAAAAGGATCTTTAGATACTTGCAAGGAACTCAATCTTTAGGACTTTGGTATTCCACTGGGCACTCTTGCAAATTGGTTGCTTTCTCTGATAGTGACTATGCAGGGTGTAAAGTAACCAGAAAATCAACTTCTGGTGGATGCCAATTTCTAGGCAATTGTTTGGTTTCTTGGCAGAGTAAGAAACAAACTTCAGTTGCTACATCCACTGCTGAAGCAGAGTACATTGCTGTTGCAAGTTGTACATCTTAGGTACTCTAGCTTCATAATCAATTACTGGATTATGGCATTACAGAGAGTAAGACTCCATTACTGATGGACAGTGCTTCAGCTCTTTGTATTGTTAAGAATCCTGTCTAGCATTCTAAGACCAAACACATTAAGATCAGACATCATTTCATCAGGGATTGTTATGAAAATGGTCTGATTTATCCAAAGTTTGTTCCTAGTGCTGATGAGCTTGCAGATATATTTACTAAGCCTTTGGACAGTGCATCTTTTCAAAATCTTGTGCTAAGGCTTGGTATGTTACAGCTAGAATAAAATGACTCATACTGATACTCTCAGATCATAGTACTGATGAGTATTAGTATCCAAAAGTCAAAAATAAAGTACTGATGAGTTATTTTGTCTTCAATATTTTTAACTACTGAAGTGTTAAAAAGACTGAAGACTAAAATACTTAAAAGTACTGAAGTACATTATTTGTTGAAAAGAACTGATGTAGTTACAACTACTGATGTGGATGTAATTACTGATGCTTATTTTCAACAGAAGTATTGAAGAACAATTTGTCCAAAAGTACTGATGTGTAATCTTGTGCATAAGTACTGAAGACAAAATTTGTTCACAAGTTCTGAAGAATATTTATTTCAAAAAGATCTACTGCACAAATGTTCAGAAGAGCTGATGAATAAATATTCAAAAGAACTGATGACCAATGAAACGTCTAAAAATCAGACAAAAGTCTGATGAGTAAATGTTGAGGTTAGAATGAAACAACTGAAACCTGTAAATTGACGACAACAACTGATGAGTAACTCTACTCTTCAGCTATTTCAAACAACTACTGTTTCATTTCAAATCAACTGAAGCCAAAACCAAGTCTTCAGTTGTTTACAACGTCTGAAGGTTAAAACCATGTCTTCAGTCGTTTCAAACAACTGATGACCAACACCAAAACCTTTAGTTTTTTTCCATCAGCCGTTTCATAATCTACAAATACCAAACCCTAACCTCAGAACTTTTCATTCTCCGAACGTTATTATTCAAAATTCTCGAACCTTCCCTCCTGCATTAATGGCGACCATGCAACTCAAACCACGCCATAACTATGTAGCCTACCTCACCAAATCAGCCTTCTGGAACAAGTTTGATGACGCCATCGATCTGATGGTTGAATCCCCATACCAAACGGCCTTTCTTTTAAATCTAACCATATACGTCGAATCCCTACAACAATTCTGGTCAAACGTCACCCTCACAACTGGTGAGAATGATGCCGAGATCACTCTCCAGTCGTTTGTCAACCAGAAGAAGGTGGTCGTCACTTCTGACATTATTCGGCAAACCCTAAATCTGAATGATGGCACCTTCGTCACCGAATATCCTAAGGGTACAACCGACTTATCATTCGCCCATCATGGATACGAAGGTGACCTAAGTGCTACCACAATCTTAAAGAAGCACTTCCATGACCCTGAACGCCTAATCTTCCACATGGTCAATGTCTGCCTTGCCCCCAAGACCTCCTCATGGGATCAAATGTCTTCCAAGTGGCAGCAGGTATTGTATTCTATTATTGAAAGCCAAATCCTAAATTTTTCTGAAATTATCTTTTAGAATTAAAAGATATGGCTTTGAAACATGTGGCTAATAGATGGATATTATATCCAAGGTTTCTTATGGCTATTATTGAAACTCAATTAAAAGCTGAGGGCCTTGTTGGCCTAGGAGTCCCTGCTGTGGCAGTTTTGCCTAAAGTATACTCCAGGCACAACTCAAACACACAACTAAAAGAGGCTGTCAAGCTGCTAAAACCCAAGCAGCGGGAACCCACAACCTCATCCTACAGATCCAAAGTCCCCACCAAGCCAAAAACTAAAAAGCCCAAAAAGGCTACTCGGGGAGTTGAGCCCCCTGAGGATGCCCCTGCAGCACCAAGGCAGGAAGAAACTGCTGGTAGTAATCCACCAGTAGTTATAAAGACTCCACCCCCACAACCGCTCAGGAATCCTCTCAAAAGGATCTTGAAGCAACCACTTCAGAGGATGCCACATTACTAGAACCTCTCTCATTTGAGAAGGTTGCTATTGAAGAGCACCATTCACCCCAGGTGCATTCTGCTTCACACCTATCTCCCATTGAAGCCACCCCACAAAGCCCAACTTTTATAATTGCTGAAGTGCTGACTCAGTTAAACACTCCAATCCCTCCCCAGAAACCTATTACAACTGGGAAAACCTCAACAGTTGAGGGGAAGGATTCTAGTGTTACTGATAACCCACAGCACATGGATTACACAGTTCAATCTCCCCATGTGGAAGAGAGGATTAGAACTTCTGGTGGGGCTACCACTTCTCTTGCTTCAGCACATGAACAGGCTGAAGTTGGTAACATCTCTAAGACCTCACCAGAGGAAACTGCCGATGAAGGGCATAATTCTAAGGCAGGAAGTCCCCAGTACCAAGATCAAGGGGCACATGTGAATACTGATCCACACTCAGCACATGTTCATCCTGATGAAATCAGGAGGTCAGATGATTCAGCAACCATTGATGATGACCTGGGCTTTTTCTTTGATGTTCTAGCCTATAACACCATTCTTGAGGCTGAGGTAAGCAGACTACAAGAACTGCTTGCCTAAATGTCTCAAGAATCAAGTCCATCTGCCCATATTAACCCACAGATGGCACCTTCTTCTGAAGGTCTCCCATACACTGAGCCACTCCCAACAAATCAACCACCAGGCTTTGCTTCTGGCACCATCTCTTAGGGACAGAACCCCTCTAAGCAAATGGTTGCTGTCTTTAAATCTTCCTTTCCTCTCATCACTCCTATCATCACTAAAATTGTGCATCAAGCCCTTGATGAGAGGCTCTCCTCAAATATACAAACCCTAGTTAATGATGCAGTCACTACAAGACTTTCTAACATTCAAACCCCTGAACCCAATGCAACCAAAAAGGGGGAGTCTAAGTTAGTGAAAATAAACAAGAGGAAGAGAGTTGAAGAGGAGAAGGAGAAAGAAAAAGAGAAGGAGAAAGAAGAGGAGAAAGAGAAAGAAAAAGAGAAGGAGAAAGAAAAGGATTTTCATGTCACATACAAAAAGAAGAAGGGTGGTGAAAAGACTCATGATGAGAAGAAGTTGGATGAAATGATTAAAGAAGCTAATGAGCAACATAGCAGATCCATGGACAAAATCATTGATCAGCTGTTTAGACAAGGATTTGACACTGCTAAACTTGATTCTGAGATCAGAAGGCTGGAGATACAAGGGATTGAGTATAGATGGGCTAGTTACAGTGAGAAAGAACAGGAAAGACTAGAAGCTATGGTCAGATTCAAATCAAAATATTTAGGGAGATCAATCCTTGAGGTGAAGTCATGGACCAGGGACAGTATTTTGGAGATAACCAACCAAATCTGTTCGTCTGAAGTATTTACAAAGTGATTGATCATAGAAGCCCTTAATGAAGCTGGTGCTGGGAAGAGGACTGATCTGGCAAAGTACTCCAAAGCCTCACTTGCAATCAAAATGCTAGAGCAGCCTGTACAATCTCCCACACCAAAACAACCAACATCACAACTCACAAAACCAACTCCTTTACCCAAGATACCAACACAAACTGCCGATGATGCACCCAAGAGGAAGAGAAGGGTGTTGAGGCTTCAAGAAGAAGAAGAAGAAGTCGATGATGAGGAAGACAGGATGCCCATTTTAGCTGTTATTAAGATGCCTGAGGCCAAGAGTCAACCAACAGTGATCACTCCTGCCATCCAGATGCAAACTGTCAAAGTAAAGCTTGAAGAAGAAGAACTACATAAACAACATGATGAGCAGCTGTTGAGCATGGTTGATAAAGACTTTCCTCAGACTACATCAATACTATCTATGAGGAAACATGCTTAGAGGTTGTATACTCTCAGATTTACCTTTCAATATCAGAAGGAGAGAGTTAGAATTTGGCCTGATCCCAGGGTGAGTCACAGAATTCACAAGAAGAATATTCCAAATAGATTCAATGGCCAAGTAAAGAAGATTGTAGATGCAGTGATCATGCTAGCCATTGTAGTGTCACCCTGAGAAATCCTAGAAGACTTCAAGAAAGCCTACAAAGCTAATATTTCCCCCCAAAAATTACTAGAAAACAAAATGGTGAAAAAGGGGTTAATTTATAAAAGGCTTGAAGAAGTCAGAAGCACTGAGCTCCAGTTGTTACTTGAGGGTAATCACCCTGATGAGTTTGCTTATAGAGAAATAACAACTGTGGAGCTGAAGAATGGGAAACAGGTCAAATATCTGTCTGAATATTATGGGCCAGAGTTCTTCTTTCAAGGAGAAGCTGAAGAACTCACTTTGGAAGAACAAGTTGTCTTCCTGGAGGCCTATGTAAGAGAGTCTTACAGACTCATTGTAGGGAAGTAGGTTCCATGGATGGGGTAACAACTCTGTGTCCGATTCCCCAAGACAGAGTTCCCATCCATCCCTTGCTAATTAGATCTACTGAAACCTCTTCCAAGGCCTGTGCTTAAAATGGTCACTTCTGAGCTGATCCAGAAGAAAAAGGCAATCTTTTTGCCTAATAAGTGGGACTCCAATAAATTTAAATCCAATAAATTTAAAGGTTTTGGCGGCATTGGTTCAGAGGGAGTTTGTTGGACCAAAAGAACCAATGAGCCAGATCAGAAAAACCTTTAAGTCCCATAGACATCATAGCAACTGAAGAAGACTACATCAGCTGAAGACAAAGTCTGAAGACAAGTACTGAAGACAAAGTCTGAAGACAAGTACTGAAGACAAAGTCTGAAGACAAGTACTGAAGACAAAGTCTGAAGACAAGTACTGAAGACAAAGTCTGAAGACAAGTACTGAAGACAACGTCTAAAGACATCAGCTGAAGACAAAGTCTGAAGACCAAGTCTTTAGAGGTTGTCACAACAGCTGAAGTAGTACTCTTCAGTAGTTGTGATGGTTTACTTCAGTAGTTGTCTTTATCAGTTTCAGTAGTTTGTAATCAGTAGTTTGTAATCAGTAGTTCAATAGTTTGTTTTCAATAGTTGTAGTATTAGTTAATACTTAGCTTATTTTGTAAGACGATGTCCTCAGCTGTTGTGGACATCTTCAGTTGTTTTAGGTTTTTTCAGTTGTTTATGTAAAACGGTTAGATGTCACTATCAGGTGACATCTGCTGACGTCACCTTCCTCTATAAAAGGAAGGTTGACCTAATTTTGTAATTACCAAAGCTTGTGTATGAATGAAAACATTGTCTTTTGCAGAAAACTTTCTCTCTTTATAACCGTACTGTTTCATTGAATATCGTTTGTGTTTTTGCTTAAATTTCGTCTAATTCTCATACTATTCCGCTGCAAATCATAACCTAATTGATCAAACTAGATCTTAGATCCCTTCAGTCTAGTCACGGAACTGGGTGAGAACACTCTTGGTGTTAGAACCCAATTCGGGCGAATATGGATTCCTTGTTATAGGGATCTACGTGGAAAGATCATGGATGAGGCTCATAAGACTCGATATTTCATTCATCCTGGTGCTACCAAGATGTACCATGATATGAAGAAGGATTATTAGTGGCCGGGTATGAAGCGTGACGTAGCGGATTACGTGAGTAAGTGCCTTACTTGTTTGCAAGTGAAGGCGGAGCATCAGAAACCGTACGGGAAGATCCAATCGTTGGATATACCCGAGTGGAAGTGGAAGAATATCACCATGGAATTCAATACGAAGTTACCTAGCACCCCGAGAGGGTATGATGCCATATGGGTGATAGTTGATCGTTTGACGAAGAGTGCTCGCTTCCTACCGATCCGAGAGACGTATTCCTTTGAGAGACTCGCGGATCTATTTATCTCAGAGATTGTAGCTCGTCATGGCATACCGGTGTCTATTGTATCTGATCGTGACACTCGGTTTACAAATAAGTTTTAGAAGAAATTTCACGATGTGATGGGGACGAGGCTACACATCAGCACGGCTTATCATCCTCAGACGGACGGTCAGTCTGAGCGGACAATCTAGACACTCGAGGACATGCTTCGAGCTTGCGTGATCGATTTTGGAGGAAGTTGGGATGACCATTTGCCGTTAGCAGAATTCTCATATAACAACAGTTATCATGCCAGCATTGGCATGCCACCATACGAGATGCTATACGATAGGAGATGTAGGACACCCGTTTGTTGGGGTGACACTGGTCAGAAAGAGCTGGGAAGTATTGAGGTGATTGAGGCTACGACTGAGAAGCTTGAAAAGATCAAAGCCTTTATGAAGGCAGCTAAAGATAGACAGAAGTCGTATGCTGATAAGAGACGTAGACCAATTGAGTTCCAGGTGGGTGATAGGGTTATGTTAAAGGTCTCACATTGGAAGGGTATCATTCGGTTTAGAAAGCGGGGCAAGTTGAGCCCGAGGTATATAGGACCTTTCCGAATCATTGCTCGAGTAGGAGAGGTGGCCTATAGGTTAGAACTACCCGATGAGTTAAGTGGAATTCACCCGACATTCCATGTATCTCATCTGCAAAAGTGTTTACCAGACGAGGATATGGTCGTACCACTGGAAGATATCGAAGTAGATGAACGGCTCAATTATATGGAGCAACCAGTGGCAACCATTGATCGTAATGAGAAAAGGCTAAGGAATAAAGTGGTTCCTCTTGTGCGTGTACAATGGAAACACAGGAAGGGATCCGAGTCTACGTGGGAGACTGAATGAGAGATGAGGCAGCATTACCCTCATCTGTTTAAGGAATAATAGGTTTCGGGGATGAAATCTATATAAGGGGGTGGACTTGTAACACCCAGATATTTTTAATAGACGAGAAAGAAAGAATAAATGCGAATAAAAAGGGGAAAATGTAATTTAACCCAAGTAGAGGGGTTAGAAGTGTCAAAAGGACAAAAATAATAAAAAGTGGGTACAAAGGTGGTATGGCCGCCCATATTGGCTGCATATCACCTTTTGCATTCGGAATTTTAGAGAGAGAAAGAGCAGAGCTCAGACTTTGAAGGAAGAACAAGAAGAATTCGAATTTAAGGTAAGAATTCTTTGTTTTGAGTTGTTCTTAGTCGGCCTATGCCTCGGTTATATGCTTATGTGTGTCATTGTATGTTCGGGTTGTGTGTTTTAGTGGGTTTTAGGTGTTAGAAACGTCTGAGAAGCTCAAGTGAAGGGTTTAAACTCGAAAGCAGCTAAGGTGAGTTTCTAGAACCCCTTTTAACATGTTTTTAACTGATTTGGGGCTGGAAATGCATGTAAATACGTTTTCATAAAATGGGTTTTATTATCCGAATATGTATGTATGAATGTGTATGTTTTGGGTGTAAGTTTGGGATTGATTATGGTTATGTTCATGTTATAATGTTTAGAATGTTAGTGTTAAGCTTAGATTATGATGCATGATGCTTGGGGACTGATTTATGTTGATTTAGTGCAAGTTAGTTGCCCATGCGCCTAAACAGTGGCCCATGCGCCCAATGGTCAAAAAACCGTCTAAGTGTGCCTAACCGCCTAAATCCCATGCCCCTAAATAGTAACCAAACGCCTAGAATTTTGCCATAATGGCTAAGTGTTAGGCCCATGCGCCTGAATAGTGACCATGCGCCCAAAAGGCTCATGCGTCCCTAAGTATTGATTACTAAGTATAAGACCAGACGCCTGCATAGTAGCAAAGTGCCTAAACAGGGCAGAAACGGCCATATAGTACCCATGCGCCTAAACACTTAGAATTATTTCTGAATTTTTAGGAAAACCAGAATTTTAGGGTTTGACCTTGATTGGACTTATGGGCTATGATTAGCCATTCTAAGCATGATTATGGGATGTTTTAGGATTATGGAATGTATGATTGATGTATGGTATGTATAATGTGTTATCTTTTAATGGTACTTATACGTACTTATTTTATGTTATAAAATAAGTTAAACATTATGTTATTACTTTACGTAGTATGACAAATGAATGAAAGAACGTAAAGAATAATGTAACGAAGTGAAAGATAACAAAGATGAAAAGTAAAACATAATGAACGAAAGAATGGCTTGCAAGCAAATAAAAGGAGGTGCACGACCATGTTGTCGTTAGCTCAACTGTGATGCGGGTTAGCTACCCCAAAGGATACACACAGGGTCAATCATTGAGATTGACACGGCCCTTTGGTATGCCCTAGGTGTCTGGATCAGCTTCGTGCACAATTTTCGTGGTTTAATTACCACAGGTCCAGCATCAGCTTCGTGCACAATGTTCAGGGTATTACCAATTGGTTTTAATGAATGGGAGAGATGACTTGCCATAGGTGACTGGATCAACTTCGGGCACAATGTTCGTGGTTTGATTACCACACGTCCAGCATCAGCTTCGTGCACAATGTTCGGGGTATTGTTCACCGATCCATATGAAAGTAAAAGAATGACGTAACGTACAACAAAGAAAGAAAGAAAGTAAGAAAGTAAAAGAATGATGTAAAGTACGTTACGAAATAATGAGAACGTAAGTAAGAGAATGTTAATGAAAAGCATGAAATGAAAGAATGCTATGAATATGACGGTGATGGAAAAATGAATGATAATGAAAGCTATTAATAATATTATCTATCTGTACGTATGATGCATGATCGCGTATGAAAGTAAAGGAAGGTTTTAACGAAAGTAAGGTATTTTATTTATAAAACTAGAACTCACTCAGCAACGCTGACTTTTATGTATTTTCCAGTTGGCAGGTAAGAGTTGCTGAGGATGGCACGGGGCAGCTACTTGGCATTTTTGGGATGGCATCCATTAGTATAACGATGACGTTTTTGTGATGTAATGCAATTATGATATTTTGTAACAGTTAACTATATTGTATTACTTTGCAAAAGATGTCATTAATATATATGAAATAGTTTTAATTAATTTCCCCTGCAATGTTTTAAATAAATGTATGTCTTATGTGCGATGAATGACCAACTGTGAGGTGCTCGGGAACGGGGCCTTACATAATACGTATGGGTTTGCAGCTAGGGCGCGTGTTAGCATTTAAGTAATTATGCGATCCAAATTCAGCCATTCCAAGCGGTGGTGTAGCTTTGTATCTGGGTCATAAAAGTAGAGTTGTATGTATCTTGGTGTCCCATCCCAGGGGACTAACTGGTCTATTTATGGTATATTCCTTTGTGGCCCCGAAATGTGTACACACCTGCTCTCATGTTGCTTACCGTCTCATCTAGCGAGACACCCATAGACGTGAAAGAGAAGTTTGTATTGTACTCGAGTATGTTTTCCCGAAAGGTGCGCCCAACATCATCTTGGGTTGTGAAAAGGCACCTTAGCTCTTCTGGGATGTCTGTGCTTGCTAGTAGTGTTTTCCCATTCATACAACAGAATGTTGGAAATTCAAAGGGGAAACGTTGTGCTTCGCAAAAAGAGCAGGGGCTACGTTGCTAGAGGGTACGATGGGCGACAGGCAAGTCTGCATATGCGATGTTATGTACGTTGTCGGCATGCGTTGCCCCTACACTTGATGGGCTACCAACAAGCTTTGAGTGGCCATGTATGAGTGTAATTTTCCTTGATTGAGTACCTATATAAGCAGGTGCAGCGATCAGTATATTTAGAATAATACAGTGTACGCAGTAGGTTATTGGTATATGAGCAATAACCTGACGTTGTAGTTTCTACCGGAGGTGTAAGTCCGATGTCTACATAGTTCGAGTGAAGTGATGGGATCAGACCGTTCTCTTTTATGTTGGTTTGGCATTTGAGGCGGGTGTATAATTTCTGTCTGTGGCTGTACATGCCATTTGAGTCAATGTGTAATATGGTAAGTGTCTTTCTAAGGGGTAAGAGTGACTATCCAAGAGGATATAGATGTGAAGAGTGACGGTGATGTCTACAGTGTGGGTTAATGGTAAGTGTACGTTTGTAGATTCTACCTGAGACATAAGGTTGTACATGGCCTTAGTGAGTCACTAATTTAACAGTTATGTTACGTACAATGATCTGAAATCAGCGAATAATTCACATGGAACTGATGCATTGGCTTTTAAGTACTTGTAATGTAAACTACCACGCTAGATAGCATATCATGCATAAGTTGACATATCAATACTTCACAACAAGAGTCAACGTAGATTCTTTGTGGTTTACTTTTGATTTTGGAATCCAATATGGGTGTATGGGCTTTAAACTTAAAGTATTGGAGAAATGATAGCAGCTATCCCACCTTCCATCGGCAGATTACGTTATTTGGGTTATAATGGTTCTGGTCATTTATGTACAAGTGGTAGTATGTGGATTATGTGAATAAAGGTTTAGATGTGGACGCAATGTATAAAAAGGAGACACCTAATTGTTAATGCAACATCATATTGCCAAATGTACACTGTGGTAAATGTGGCTCGTGTAATGTAAAATTACATATAGTCGACTGTTTGAAAGAAACAAAACAATTGTATGGAGAAAACAAGTCCAAAATAAAGTCCTTTTTCTTCTTTGAATCAAGTTGTTCGCTTGTTTTAGGAGACTTGAAATGTATTTTAAGGAGTCATGCTAAGCAAGGTTTTTGAGTTGCCTTCTTCAATATCATCATGTTTTTTATGCAATTGTTGTATTTTATCCTTTTTCAGTTGTGTAAGTATTATAATTTCCACTTTTTGATTGTTGTTTGTATTGTAATTAGTCTAATATAAATATATTATCCCTATTTCACGAACACGCTTGTATAATATTCTCATTTTACAGAATACTTGATCCATATAATCGAGTGTTTGACCACATTTTATGTTTCAATTTAATATAGAAGAACCAAAATCGAGTTATGTTTAAAGTTTAAAAATTATAAATAGTTGTTTATATATATATATATATATATATATATATATATACTAGCAGGAAGCCCGCGCGATGCTGCGGCGGTAGGGAAAATTTATAGTGTGTTTCATATATTATTTGCATTCTATTTGTAAGAAAACCAAAGAAGTTTTCAATTTGAACTGATATGAACAAACTTTTGATAGTATACATGTAGGAACATGACTTTAAATGATTATACAATGTAATTTAGTTGTTACCAATGAGCCTACACTATACATCCTATTTGATTGTTAAGCTCTCGTTAACTTTTGTTGCACCCATTTCCACTTCCAACCACCACTCACGGGTAGCAGTATTACAATGCCCCTTTCCACAATGATATATATCATATTGTTCACAGTTTATGGTCAAAATCATACCTTCAATAAGACATACTTAGCCATGTAACATGTAGCACGTGAGAAGAAACAAATGAAAAAGACAACAAAAAAAAACTAATAAGCCTCTCTAAAAAACCTTCATGCCTGAAAAATAGATGAATAAATGCCTTGATATAGTTCAAATAACTAAAGTATATAATACAAAAGATAAGTATGTCAAAACTTCATGCTTGAAAATTGTATGCAGCTTCCCAGATCCGTAAGATTTTTATTAAGATGAACTTATCTTTGCCATTAAAATCTAACATCAGAAAACATTATAATATAGTTACATATATTTAAAAACATCTTATTTAATATTAGCACCACTCTATATGAATAATATAACAAATGATTTGATAAATTGCATCTATCATCTTATGCTCAAGTATTGAAAAAATTAAGTAGATTACGATCAACTATAAAAACCTACCACACACCACCTCTGTTAACAACCCTTATTCAAAAGACAACTGAATTGAAAAACCTCTTTGTACAAATAATTTAGTTGGCCATTTCTCCTATTAAGAACATAGCTTACATCACCTTTTGTTTTAAAACAGTAGAAGCAAAAAACAAGTAACATCCAATAAAAGGTTAAGCACTAATAGTAACATCCAATAAAAGTGTGGCAATGACCAATTATGTGTATAAAGTCAAAATAAATACATAAACAAATAAATCCAACAAGATTGCTATCTAAATATAATTAGTAGTAACAACTATTTTTATTATTGTGTAATTTGCAAACCTATTTCATAATACTAATAATATACCAAATTGCAAAAAATAAGAATCCCAAATTCTCAACCCAAAGAATCACAAACACTTGAAAGTATCATATTCAAAATTTCTACAGCAACATCACGTGGATAGCATTAGCAGCATTAAAACATATCTATAATCTACTAATGTTCTAACATATCTTCATGCATGAGTTGAAAAGGCAAAAGCTTTCTCCTTTTCACCCAACTATTAATCTGCAATAGCCAAAAAGATCTATACTTGTATCGTTAGTTATTCTTCTATACAAATCTCTTTCATGATACAACTATAAAAGCATATGGTACCCTCAATATATCTACACCTTAAAAGATTTATCATTTATTATTTGTACTGACAAAGTGCATTTTAAAAAAGATGGGCTAAGATTTAACATTAAACAATTAGGGTATGTATGAACCATTGATGCAATTTATAATAGATGAATTGCAAAAATTTAGATGCCCCATGTGTCGTGTTTGTGAGTGTAAGTTATGGGTAAAAAAAACATGCTTGAACCAACTAATATTATGTTGTAAAGGCTGTAACAAATACGTAAAACAACAAATATTTTTTTTGTTTTGTACCTTCAGTAGCAACCTTGTGATGGGCTCTAAAAATAAAAATTCTTAGATTAATCCTCGGGTATCATCAGTTCATCACATTGGGGACTTTGGGGTTCTTAAACTTAGACAATGAAGGCAATCAAAATCAAAATACGACCCAAACTAATTAAGTGAACCACGTATATCAAAAACATAATCATACATTGTACATAAGGATTCAAAAGTTAAACCTACAGCAAGCACCCGAAAACCTTTAGCAATCTTAAATTCCTTTCAAGTGGGAAAGATGTACAAAAATATGTTTCTTTAAGTTTAGACTTCCTTGAAGATGTGATAAATAAACGTTCTTATCAAGACTTCATTGAATTTCCCTTGACAATATTCAAAATGATTAATGTATATGTAATCACATTTAACTTTAACTAATGTCATGCTATACTACTAAAGTTGCAGATAAAGACTTTAGAAATCAAATGACGTAAAACTATAACCACACAAAATATGTGAAGACCATAAAATGAAAGTTGTATATAAAAGATTAGCAATAGACACCTCAACTAAAAAAACATACAAACTCAAAACTCTTTAAGGAATAATAGAAGATAGATGATTTTTACTCTATCATGAATAATGCTAAAAAGCTAACAAGGAATGATATTAGCATGGATCAAGTTGAAACTCGCTCAATAATCTAGATTTAATTCTTTGCAACTCCTACATCACTTTTATTTATGCATTCATATTAGTAATACAACATCATTGTTGTAGTAATCATAATTATCAAGATGCTTTTTATGCTCTTTTAACCAAGGAGGAGTAAAAAACATTTTACGGGTCAATTTGGGCCCGTGCAAATAAGTGAACTCTATCTCCTAAACTTGTTTTGACCCATTACCAACCTGATCGATGTGTCCTTCTTGTTTTCCATCTTACCACTAACATATTATATGACTGTGCGTGCTTTAGAACTGGTTTTATACAAGGTGTGCTTCTCATTGGTGGATATATTTTAGAGTAATACATACACTAATGTTGTTGCAGTTTTAAGTGTGACTAACTCTAAAATGATATATTTTATGTTGCTTCAGAGTCTAAAGTATCTACCAAGTGAAAAACTTTGAGAATGTCATGTTTACTTAAGAATTATTAGGGCTTATAGATGTTTGCTGGCATCATGTAATTAATATTGGTTGAACCTAAACAAATAAGGTATGCAAGTTTTGACCCTAAACAAACCATATTAGACGCAGACTTATAACTTTCTATAACCTCAAGCTTTATATAGTTAATGAAGCAAACTACATCAGCTCAATAGAGCCCTCAGAGAACATGAGTAAGAAAACCTTAGTTTACATGGACTATAAAGACAAGAAATATATATCAAAATGATAATAATTACAAAATACATCATAGGGAAGGTTGTGAGTTTAATTATATCTATTTGCCATTACTATTTAGTTAAAATATCTAAAAGCCCAGTTTTTGACTAATGCTATATATACTAATGCTAATGGGTGGCCGCATGTAATCATATTTAACTTTAATTGTAATGCTCTCATACAGGTAAATTGTATATAAAAGGCATATAAAACAAGTAAATCAATTTCTTTTTGTAAAGTTGTGACTATCAAGTGTAACATTGTGCTATGCATCCCCAAAATTGCAAAGTCCATGGTACCTCCAAATAACAACCATTCTACGAGTCCGTTGTTGTATTAACAGTAACAAAGAGTGCCCTAGGCAACTCAATCAAGCAAGAGACTAATCAACACACTTCTTATCTCCAAATAAACGATCCAAAAAACAACATTGATCACACAATCACATACCTCCTTCTGTAAACCCCTAGCCTTCGTTTTGGAACTTCGATCAGCCAACGGAGGATCAATCTCAATCACATCAGGCTCCGGACACGACGAACTACTCCCTTGTGAACACCCGTTTCCTACAGAAAAACAAAACACTCAAATCAACTTCCACACACGACGAACAACAACGTAACCAAAAAATCGACAATTAGAACTCTTACTTCGATTTCCGAGGACTATACCTTGCAATCGCCGGCGATTCCATTTCTCACAACTGTCAACAGTGAATCAACAGCACCAGATAACACTAACTGAAGCAAAATCCCTTTTTTCTAGGGCTTCTGCACTCCGATCACGATCATATACACCTTCAATCACACATTAAACTATAAGATTATAAGAACGAATTGAACGATGAACAAAGCATCCACAAATTGGCTTCTTATGCAAATAATCGTACCTGGTTGGTTCTCTGATGGTGGATTACAATTGTTGATTGAGTGAAGCGGAGGTTATAGAGAGAGGCGAGCGGCCATTGAAGAGGAAACGGATTGAAACGGGCGACAAATCAATGAATGTGATTGAAGGGGAAACGGATTTGATGAGGGAGGCACCGGAGGGTCTGAAAGGGGAACGTGAGTTAGGCGGAGGTTGAATGGGGTACAGAAAAGGCGCGTCTTACAGAAGATGTGAATTTCCAATTGTGCCCATTCAATATGTATTATATAGTAATAGATATATATATATATATATATATATATATATATATATATCTTCCTACTCTAATAAAAGGGTATCTGGGATGACACGTGTCAACACCACAATCACTCTCACTAAAATTTTCTCGCCTCTCTCTCCTATTAAATAAATACCTTAATTACTAATAATACTATTTAACACTTTTTTGATTTAATAAATTAATAAAGAGATCTATTTATTAATATTATTTCTAAATAAATATTTTTTTATAAAATAATAAACTTATTTAAAACATAAGACTTTTTTTAAAAATACGAAATATTTAAAATTGGTATTTTTAAAAAGTTATTTTTTAAAACCAAAAATAATTAAATTTAAGAGTTATAATAAGAAAATTTTTAAAAATGACAATTTTATACGGTTTGTTTTAGAACAAAACGTTTATTTTTTTAAAAAAAATAAAGTTTTAAAAAGTTGATATCACTATTTTATAACTTACAGTCATTTCTGATACATAATTTCAGTGATATTATATCTTAAAATATTATTTTATAATTAATAAATTTTATTATATTAATTTTTTATTTATTCAACCTGTGTAAGTTACTATAGCTAGTTGCTATATAATGCAGGAAGGTAGGGTAAAATTGGAATTTCCATCTATTTTGTAAGACGCGCCTGTTCATCTCATTTCAGGTATTCCTGTCGTCTTCCTAATCACTTTGGCAATTGTAACCGTAGGCAATGGCGTTTATGGTGAATGCGATTTCGTCAGTTACGTCCGCCTCCATTCAATTGTTGTTTGATGGCAACACTACATTCGTATTCAATCTGGTTCAGTGTCTTGGTGTTGTCTTCCCCATTCACTCCGTCTCCATTGCTGGTTCATGGCTATTGAAGTTCCCGATTCAAACCCCTTGCCCAATTCCAATCCCCACCCCACATGTATATATAGTCGTGAATGCCAATTAGAACGCCCTACATGGAGTTGGCTAGAAACTAATACACTGATCGTTTTGACTCTGACTACAACTACAACTGCATCTCCCATTCTCCATACTCGCTCGCTTCGCTAATCACATACACTTAGATCAGTCAGCATAAAGATAAATCTCACCTCCGGAAGTACCAATTCCTCTTTGTTTTCTTTCTTGAGTGATATTTGCAATTTTCTGAATTAGGGTTTTTTTGTTTTGTTCTTTCTGATGTCACATACAGTAGGGTTTCTTCTTTAATCTTTTCATATGATTAAGAAAACTGTATTGTTATCAATTCCTTTTGTATGTTAAAGAATGTTAAAGTTGAAGAGGAGTGTGTTGAAGATAGGTTTTTTGATGATCTCTTGTTATTTACAAACAGTGTAGATTTTCAATCATATAGGTTTTGGTCTCTGCCTTTTTAGGTACGCATTCTAAAACTTGTTTCCCTTTCGCGTCTCCTCAATGCTTGATTCGTAGCTTTCTTTGTTTCTTGTTGATCCTTATTTCTTAGGTTCTATTTTGTTGACTTTATATCCTTAGTAGTTGATTAGGTGAGTAACTGATCAAATTCTAGTCTGCCCTCCATAATTTTTACAGCCGCTTATGCTTTCGTGATTGCAATTTCGTCATGTCAATGGGCATAGGTTTATGGTTTTTGTATTGTATGGTTTTTGTTTTGTGTTGTATGCTTTTTGTATTGTATGTAGTTCATATGATATCTCGTTTCTTGGAAAGGATGAGGTTAGAACTTGTGATTGCATCAATGCGTTAGTTACTTGTATATGGTTCTTTTTGTGTATATTTCCTTCCATTGTTGGTTAAATTATGTAGGTGTAATTTTGCTGATTTAAAAGTTGTAGGATTCATTAGTGGCTGCTGACTTGCACATGCTGATGTGGTGTTCCATTTGCTATGTCATTCTTAATCATGCATGCACACTTCAAATCTAGATTGATTTTATACACCAGCGACTTCAATCAGGTTTGAAGCTACCGTCGGAATCCATCTGTCTCAGGTATCACCTTTTTGCTCCTCCTCTGTTTAATGTTTTACATGCAATTTGGTTGTTTTTATGATTGATGATTATGTCTTTATCCTTCTATGTTTCACTATTATGATGCAAGTTACTCAATACAATTACATTTTGGTTGTTTTGTTTTGTACAATTACACTTGATACAAAAATCAATATGAACTATACTTTGATTCTTTAAACAAAAGCCAGTTTTGTTTTCATATATATTCTAGTTTTTTACGTTTTCTTTTGCACAATTACAGTGATATTTGGCAAAAGCTACTGTTGTATGTCCCTAATCCTTAATACTCTTGTTTACCAATAATAATAAAGTTGTTTGATTAATGATATTTAGCAAAAGCTCTTGTTGTATGTCACACACCCTTGTTGATTGATTTTGTTCAAAGTTTTTTGATGTTTTTTTGTACATTCTAGAAAGCATAATCTAAAAGGTTTATTCCTTTTGATTTTGTCCTAGATTGTTGTTTTTTTATATTCATACTATAAGGATTAAAGAAATTAAGGGAAAACTAAATAATGGTGCCCCTTAGGTCTTACTGATTATGCAAGTTCAAACCCAATGACATTCAAATATAGAGTGTAGATTTAAGCATAACAACATATAGTTCTTTACCTAAGAGACTGGTGAAACTTCTTAGAAATACATCTCAGGGAAAACTTTACTATGCTACTCTTTGGGTCTACTAATTATGCAAGTTCAAAAACAATAATACTTGCAGACTTGAAATTGATATACATGTTTTTATTTTCTTATGTAAAATGTTAATCTTGTGCTACTTTCTTGGAAAACTGATGTAGATATTGTATTGTAAATTAAAATTTACTTGTTTGAAATCTAACAATCAAAGATGGAGCAGCTTTTGATGGGTAGAAAGTAACATTTAAAAATCACTGTCTTTTGGGTGTTCCTCAAATTATTTTATGACATACCATAGAGACATATATCATTTTGCCTTCAAATGTTTCCGACTTAAAACACCCGTTGATATGTAAATGAGTCAAAATAGTAAGTTCTAGTTATTTATAGTTGCTTATTGTTTGTTTTCCAAATCTAATGTTTTATGAGAGTGGTGGTTATGCTTGTTAATTGTTACTTTTGTTGTTGAAAATTAGGTAGTATTTGAGAAAGCTGATAAAGGTCAAGAAAAGCGATGGTCACATACTTGCTATTAACGGCGTAAAACTCAAAGGTTAATATTTTGTGAAGTATCTTTGATATGCAAATGAAGTGATGTGTTTTTTACATGGAAAATTTGATGGTATTTTGAGATTTTGGTTCAAAAGATATATTTTTACTCTGTTATCATAT